>OY723274.1:1938528-1970528 GCA_963210315.1 Rhynchopus euleeides
TAAACACGGGGGTGGCACGGTGGAGACCAAGAAGACCTCTTCCGCTTCCGTCGTATGGGGGTGATTCCGGTCCGGATGGACTTTTGGCACCCCACTTTTCGACTCTGACAGCACCTGGAGGGCACCAGGTGGCCTCGCGGCCACCTGATGACCCTCCAGACCAGCCCACTCCCGTGTTTAGGTCCACCTGTGCTTAAGTCCCCCCTGGGGGGACTTTTACACGGGTGGTCCCAGGTACGAGCAGTGATCTCGTGCCAGGGCTGGCATGGCCCGACCTCAACATTTTCCCATCACATGTTGTGGAGAGGCCAGACTATCTTCAGTAGACTTTGGGTTTTTGAGTTCGGCCGGGTGAAAATGCGGCGCAGCGTGCGAAAATCCAACGCCACCATGAGAGGCAGGTGGATGAAGCTTGATGACTCAGTCGCGCCGAATCGTACCCAAGTGAAGGACTATCCCCTGGAATGCGACACAGCACCAACCGGTGTGAGACGTGCCTTCAAAATCCTGAAGGATGATCACCGACCAATAAAGCGACCAGATGGCGGTCCCAAATTTGGGACCGACCCATAAAGCGACCAGATGGTGGTCCCAAATTTGGGACCACCATCTGGTCGCTTTATTGGTCGGTCCCAAATTTGGGACCACCATCTGGTCGCTTTATTGGTCGGTCCCAAATTTGGGACCACCATCTGGTCGCTTTCTCGGTCGGTCCCAATTTTGGGACCGCCATCTGGTCGCTTTATTGGTCGGTCACAAATTTGGGACCGCCATCTGGTCAATTTTTCGGTCGGTCCCAAATTTGGGACCACCATCTGGTCGCTTTATTGGTCGGTCCCAAATTTGGGACCACCATCTGGTCGCTTTATGGGTCGGTCCCAAATTTGGGACCACCATCTGGTCGCTTTCTCGGTCGGTCCCAATTTTGGGACCGCCATCTGGTCGCTTTATTGGTCGGTCCCAAATTTGGGACCGCCATCTGGTCAATTTTTCGGTCGGTCCCAAATTTGGGACCACCATCTGGTCGCTTTATTGGTCGGTCCCAAATTTGGGACCACCATCTGGTCGCTTTCTCGGTCGGTCCCAATTTCGGGACCGCCATCTGGTCGCTTTTTTGGTCGGTCCCAATTGTGGGACCACCATCTGGTCGCTTTGTTGGTCGGTCCCAAATTCGGGACCACCATCTGGTCGCTTTCTCGGTCGGTCCCAATTTTGGGACCGCCATCTGGTCGCTTTATGGGTCGGTCCCAAAATTGGGACCACCATCTGGTCGCTTTACGGGTCGGTCCCAAATTTGGGACCACCATCTGGTCGCTTTACGGGTCGGTCCCAAATTTGGGACCGCCATCTGGCCAATTTTTCGGTCGGTCCCAAATTTGGGACCACCATCTGGTCGCTTTATCGGTCGGTCCCAAATTTGGGACCACCATCTGGTCGCTTTATGGGTCGGTCCCAAAATTGGGACCACCATCTGGTCGCTTTACGGGTCGGTCCCAAATTTGGGACCGCCATCTGGCCAATTTTTCGGTCGGTCCCAAATTTGGGACCACCATCTGGTCGCTTTATCGGTCGGTCCCAAATTTGGGACCGCCATCTGGTCGCTTTGTTGGTCGGTCCCTAATTTGGGACCACCATCTGGTCCATTTTTCGGTGGGTCCCAAGTTTGGGATGAGGAACTCCGTGGGTACCATTGGTCGCCCTTCGGTCGCCACCTGTTCAGACCCCTTTTCAGGGGATTTGAGCCCCAGAGAGACCTCCTGGACCGGTTTTCTGGTGTTTTATGCTCTTCCCGACCCTGTCCTGGCCCACAATGTGGTCTGGAGCGAGGTTCTGCTGATTTCCGCCTGATGCGGACCCTCCTTTGGGGTCCTCCATTTATTTTGCGTCTGACCGTCGCCTTCCCCACCTAGTTCACGAGGGCAAGGTGAAAAACCGTTTTTTAACCCCAAAAATGGCATTTCCCGGGTGGCGACCTCTGGCGACCTCTGAAAAATGTGCCCAAAAAGTGATTTTTGGGACCTTGCGGACCTAGAAAACACAAAGGGAAAAAAAAATATTTTTTGTCACACCCCCTCTTGGGGCGGTACGCCAGTCTACAACGAGGAACAAAGAAAAAATGTCGAGATTGGCGCTGGCGGTGCCTTTTGGAGGCTTGGGTGAGGCGCAACAGACACGTGCGAGCATCTTTCTCGTGGAGGCGAAGGGGGCAGTAAACTGACTCTGATGCAACACTGTTGTCGAAATACGCATCCCGGCGAGATCGACAACAAAAGAGAGAGAGATAAAGATAAGGCTGTTGTTTGTGCGCCAAATCCGGAAAAATTGCGAACCACCTGGATGCACCCTCCCTCAAGGAGCGGGGAAGCAGAAAGAGAGAACTGTGTGAAAGGGGGAGGGGTGTGCCGATTCAGCAAAAAAAAATCTGGCTTTCAACGCATGTTTCCGTGATCGTAGTGCGACAAAAAACGTATCGTTTTCATTTCGCGCCCAGTCACACATTATTTTCCCCACGCAGATCACTTTTTTGGCACCACCCCCTGCCCCCTCCCACACACACACACAAGTGGGCACAGATCCGCGCAGGGTTACCTACCGTAATACCACTATCACTACACACATACACACAACAATTTCTCATCACAACAGTGCTAGTTATGAGAGAGAGAAAGAGAGAGAGAGCGACAGAACCACAAGCCCAACTTCCAACCCCCTGTGCTACGATCAGTATCACATGCCCTCTCCCACAGCCTGCCGCCGGGCGCTGTGGGAGACAGACCACGTCGCCTGAACATTGTAACCCCCCCCCCCCTCACCCCGTCAGGATAGCTCATTTAGCTCTCAAGTACAGGGAGCCGTAAGAGTCACTGGACCGCGCGTACGCGTGGTTTAGCAAAAGTGTCACTGTTAGCGACACCTCGAGGGAGGGGCGCGAATATTCGTTCGTGGGTATATTCACACCGGAGTATCAGACGAGAAGAGAAACGAGAGAAGGCGAATCAGAAATCAAACAGCACAGCAAACCCCCCAAAAAGAAGGTCTTCGCCACCCTTCCCCACTCACCCAGACCCCCCATTTCCCAGCGTGCCTCGCCGTATGGAGGAGGCACAAACACAGAAGTTCCACAACACACACCAAAGCAGCCACAGTCCGACAAGAAGTGCGCAGGCACCGGGTCCCCCCCCCCCCCCCGCCCGCCCCCTCTTACACACACACACCATCATCTCTGATGGATCGGTTGACCATGTGTGTGTACAGGGGGGGGGGGTGCTTGAGAAGGGCGTGTCCCGAAAGTGCAAAAAAATACAGTGTGCGCCCTCAACAGAACCCGCAAACCCCTCTGCCGGGCGTGTGACGTGTTCCGAAGGGTCTGCACGGTGAAAAGTTTCCCCGAGTTGGAGCTACGCCAACTGGCAAAAATCATTTTGTAGTGTACACAACACACAAGGAGAAGACACCAAAGGAAGGGGGCGGGCAGTTCGAACCTTCAAAAAAATCGTGAGGATATTATTTAGCATTTTTCAATTTTTACCTCTGCTGCAGTGAAACCAGACAACCCCCTGGTGTTTCTTTGCATGATTCCTCCGCAAACGAAAGGGTTTGTTTGTTTTGTTTTGTTTGCCTGCAGGCAAGCCTCAACAGAGGAGATAATCTGTTGCTGGGGAAAAAAACATGGCAATCTTCCAACACAGGACATTCCCACACCCCCAGCCCACACTCGCATGCGTCTTGCATATTATCTTTTTTGCAGCAGCATCGCAGAAGGCGTCTGGGCAGACCCTGTCCGGTGCGAGCCACCGCTGCCAAACACAGTCTTGGGGCTGTCGGGCCAGTCGAATTTTTTTCTGGTCAAAAAAAATCACAAAAAATCACAAAAAAAACACAAAAACCCACAAAAAAAATCACAAAAAATCACAAAAAAGCACAAAAAATCGTCAGCTGATTGAGGGTGTGATATGAGGGTTCTATCCAACAAGGATATCAAGGCGGCACTTTCAAAGTCCTGCCAAGGACAGCGCCACGTGGGTGTGTGCTTCTGATACATGTTATGTCATCATGTGAACCCTCCCCAGCGTGTGCCAACATCCCTGACACGCTCACGAAAAGCATGACACGGAGAAAACAGGTGCCGAAACAACCTGCCGAGCACACGGGTGGTGCCACGTTGATCCACGCAGCGATCTCCCATGACAGGAAGCCTTGTCGCCACGGCAGAGTCGCCGCAGACTGTGGGAGAGGTGTCGCCAGTCACCTTGAGGTTGCAGTGTGTCATCAGGCTAAGACCCGTGCCCTCTTCACCTCCCCCGTTAGGTTGCTCCCATATCGTTGCCTGCTTTGGGGCCTGAAGGACATAGGGGTCCAGCAGGCACTTGAGCATCGCAAGGCATGAGTGGCTGTTTCAAACTCCTGGTGCAAGCACCCGTCATGGTCTGGGGAAGCCCTCCCAGGTAGTTTAACGTCTTGCCCAGGACAAAAAATCGCAAAAAATCGCAAAAAATCGCAAAAAGTCGCGACAGCCTTTTGTGATTTTTTGTCTCTCCCACAGTCTGCGGCGACTCTGCCGTGGCGACAAGGCTTCCTGTCATGGGAGATCGCTGCGTGGATCAACGTGGCACCACCCGTGTGCTCGGCAGGTTGTTTCGGCACCTGTTTTCTCCGTGTCATGCTTTTCGTGAGCGTGTCAGGGATGTTGGCACACGCTGGGGAGGGTTCACATGATGACATAACATATATCAGAAGCACACACCCACGTGGCGCTGTCCTTGGCAGGACTTTGAAAGTGCCGCCTTGATATCCTTGTTGGATAGAACCCTCATATCACACCCTCAATCAGCTGACGATTTTTTGTGATTTTTGGTGTCCCGTTTGTGATTTTTTGCGATTTTTTTGCGATTTTTTGTGAGTTTCCAGTGCAGAGGGGGCCCGGTACCTGCGCGCGTCCTGTCGGACTGAGGCTGGCATGGTGGGGCTAGCGCAGCAGGTTCTACTTTTGCTCCGTCGGGCTCTTAGCGCAGAAACATGCACAACACGAACAACAATGCTCGAAGGCAAACAAGCCGCGTGACCGGGGTTGAGCTGCTGTAGTGAGGCCGCGGCGTAAAAGAGGGCTGGCCATTCCAGCCCACCCAGCGGCAGCCAGCACACCACATCCCACCTCCCCACCCAGCGGGACCCCCCCCTCGGATTTTTCAAAAACCCGTTCTTTTGGATATTTGGGACCCGTGCGGATCGTGGTGGGGTCATTTTGGCCATGGGGTGCCTATTGATACCCCTTACTGGGAAACTCCAATTGGGTGAAGTACCCCTGTCCAGGGGGGTACTTTCCTACAGGTACCCCCACCCAAAAAAAAATTTCCGGCGCAAAAAAAAACACAAAAAAACACAAAAAAACGCAAAAAATCACAAAAAAAAGCACAAAAAATCACAAAAAAGCGCAAAAAATCGCAAAAAAATCGCGACCGCCTTTTGTGATTTTTTGCGATTTTTTGTGGTCCGTTTGTGATTTTTTGCGATTTTTTTTGACACCAGAAAATTTCGACTGGCCCGACAGCCCCAAGTCTGTTGGATATGCGAAGTGTTCGCAAGGCGACCGGCTTTTCCTGTGTTGGGCTGGCGCTGACCAAAAAAACTGCGTGCCTGCAAATCAAAAGGGGGGGGGGGGGGGGTGAAGACAAGAAAACCGAGAGGGCCATTCGTCGACTGCGCAACAAACTCCGAGAGTAACACAGCATAAATAATACTGAGCGCGCCTTGTTTGTTTTTGCCAGTGTGCGCTTTTCGTCCAGCACATGTCAGAGAGGGGGGGGGGGGGGCGGTTCTTCATGTTGTTGAACGGCCTGAAAGGGTCTGTTGGTGTTTTGGCCATGCAGTCGCCAACCCAGAGGAGAGAGAGAGAGGGTCAGCCGTCCCACACAAACAGAGACTGGTGCCCATCAGATTTATGGACCGGAAGCGGGGTGAGGGTGGTGGGTGAATCGCCCGTCGTGTGTTCTCTTCTTGTTTTCTTCAAAATTATTTTTAATAAAGGGCGAATTATACCGTGTTGATTTTTTTCGGCGGAGCAGCCGGCCTGTGCGCGCTGGGATGAGGGGGGGCCATACCAGCCCCCCCTCCCCCCCCCCCCACCAGGGGATTTTCCGGGGACCCGGTGCCACCGCCCTCTGTGTGCGAAAAAAAATTAGCAGATGTTTTTTTCCTTCTTCTCTCGTTTTTTCTTTCACTCGCATCATTTTTTTGAAAATATCGCACCCACCCCTCCCCCCCCCCCCCCCCCACCCCTTTATTGGGCATGGCGCATACTTCTTCCTTTTCTTCTTCTCTTTGTTCATGTTAGCGCTGCAAGCCCCATGAAATACTGCCGGCTGACATTCCCCCCACGCACGGCACGTCCCCTGCATTCTGCTTATTAGGATTCGGGCATCCGTGAATATCCAGCACCATCCCATGACACTGGCAGGTGTGTCTGTGGGGTGGGGACACTTGCCATCCATGCCTCTTGCCGCTGTTTCAAGGGAGAAAAGAACGCACGGCAGGCCCTTGAAAGATTTCACACGCTGGGCGTACCGAGGGCACCCCGAGTGAACGCGGTCCCCACATCCCACCCCACCACCATTGTGTCCCGTGTTGTCACTAACATGTACACAAAACCGCGATGCTTTTAAAATGTCCTGCAAAGCGGAGATGTCGATATGATTTGTTTCCAATCCCCACATCCGCACGGGGAGGGTGGGTGGGTGGGTGGGGGAGGGGTTGGGGGTGGGAAACACCACACAACACAAACAAAAAACCCACCCGCTCCCACCCCCCCCTCCCTTTCTCCTCACCCACTGCCCCAACAAATCGGGGGGGGGGGAGGGGGGACGGGGTCCTGACCAGGCGGCAGGCACACACACACCCCCTCGACCCCACCTGCATTGTTCATTCTGAGAACCGCCACGCTGCTGGGCGGAATAAGTTTTTGTTGCACCCCGTTTCTTCCTTTTCTTATCTTTTTTTTTTGGTGTCGATGAACAACGACCTGGCGTAGCTTACGCAAACGACGGCGCGCCGTCTGCCGGAAGCAGGACAGCATACCTGAAGCTTATTCTGACAAAAAGTGGCCAAAAACCCGGTACTTATACTCAATTTTTTCTTGGTTTTCGTGACCTGTTTCACCCCATTTTTCGGGCCGTGCGCACCGCAGGTGACCCGAAAACCCCCGAAAACGGCATGTTTCGGAACATTGGAATCCATGGTGCCCCCGGACGTGTTCTGCGGATGAGTCCATCTTTTATTAGACCCCGTACAGAAACACGAGAAAACGTGAGAATATGCAGTTTGCCCCTGGAGAAGAGAGTGGTGCACCCTTAGAGGTGGTCCAGAGAATGCAAAGAGGTCCACAGGGGGGGTCTGGGGGGCGGAGCCCCCCAGCCGCCGGAGGCCACGGTAGCGAACACCTGTTCCTTGTGGGGTCCAGATTCTGTGGTGAGTTGGGTGCGTCCTCCTGAGGGCGGTCTCTGGATTCCATGACCTGATGTGATCCCAAAGGGCTTGGTCGACAGGCATACATCACGCGGGAGTCTGGGGGGCGGAGCCCCCCAGCCGCCGGAGGCCACGGTACTGAACATCTGTTCCTTGTGCGGTATAGTCCATCTTCCTGAACTTGCGTAAATTGCGCCCAAGGGTTCGATGAGGGCGCCAAGGCTCGTCAGTGCGGGCTGGATCGTCGCCTCAAAACCAGAGATTCAATGACAGACACTGAGGACATGGGCCAGGCCCCATGGGCTGGCCCGCCCGGGCCCCATTTTTGGTCCATTTTTTCCTCCTCCCGAAAATGCGTTTATTTGCATCATTGGGATCCGTGGCTCACGCCATGGTATTTTTCTTTCTCCGGAAATAATATTTGTTCACACCATTTGGGCCTGAACCACCAAGAAAAAAAATTATTGGCAATTCTGAAAATCCTTATACTCATACCGGGCAACATTCAGGTATGCAGGACAGGGTAATTTTTTTCTTTTCCATCCCATCCCCTCCCGGTATCCCCCGTGAAAATGAAACCCCTCCCCCCCCCCGCCACCCTACAACCGAATTGCCGGCCCGCTTCTTCGGCACACCACACACAACAGCACACAAGCAAGGGGGCGTGGTGAGCTCGTTCAAAACTTCCACCGCTTTACTGGGGGGGGGCAAATACAAGAGTATATGCAAATACAAGGGTATATGCTAATACAAGAGTACTCCAGAAATTGCGATTTTAAAAAGTTCACCGAGCAAATACAAGAGTATACTCTTGTATTTGCATACTAGACTTTTGGAGAACTTTTGTGGGGTTTTCATCATATTTTGTGCTTCCAATGACCTCCCCCAGGCCAGTGGGCCTCCTGTCTGGAGTCGTCACGGTCGGGTGGGAGTCGCCTCGGGGGTGGGAAAGGCCAAGAGGACGCTCGTATTGTCTATTCCGCGTCGCTGCCCCATGAGGGCCCACCCGGAGGCCACATTTCTAGTATGCAAATACAAGAGTATATACTCTTGTATTTGCATGGTAGACAACTTTTCAGCTAAAAAACAATTTTTTGAGAACCCTGAATTACGTAAGCTGGCACGGTGAATAGAAGAGTATACCCTTGTATTTGCCCCCCCCCCAGTAAACTTTGAGCCAACACGCGCCGCACAACACGCCACACACACACACACACGAGCCCGCCCTTTCACTTCCTCATTTTCTTTGGTGTCGAGAATCCCAAGCGCTGCGAGAGCGAGAGCTTGGCGCCTGCACAGACCCGAACGAGTGTGCCATCAGCATCAAATCTTCACTGATACCATCACTGCTGCTGAGGGTGCGCCATCGCGGGATAGTACGCGGGCACCATGCCCTGGGGCACGGCGTTGCTGGGCGGGAGGTACTGCATCGCAGCAGGGGGCGGCACGCCTTCCGGGCGCCCGCCTGTCTGCGCCTGTGCTTGCGCCTGGGCCTGGGCCTGGGCCTGGTATGCGCGTGCATGTGCCTGCGCCTGCGCCTGCGCCTGCGCCACCTGGTGCGGGTGCGGCAGATAGTACATCGCCTGTGCCTGAGGGGGCATCCCTGCAGCAGGGGCTGGGACTGCGCCTGCGTTCTGCCCTGCTACCCGGCGCTGCAGCGACTGTGTGTGGGTGGTGTGGGATGTGGTGTCCGTTTTTGCGAAGTGGCGAGATTAGGCCATCGATTGTAATGGTAATGAGTATGGGGGGAGCAGTCTTTGCTCATCGGCAACAATTCGGCACATCTTATGGACGCTTCTCAAAGACAGCAGACGATTGGCTCAGAGAGGGGCCTGGGTGGAAACGGCAGGGCACGGACTGTGGAGCTCCCTTTAATGTCGTCTGTGAGAAGTGTGGTCGCTCAAAGCGCTGCAATGGACAAACTGCGGAGTGATTTGATGGCAAGAATGCCGCTAGGCTCTTCTCCCAATTTTTCCCCGTGAGGTTTCGGGAAGGTGCATTTTGGCGCACTTCTCGACCGCACCGAGTGCGCGAAGGAACACGTATAATCTGAAGGGCACATGAGAGTGGGAAGCGGAGCGTCTGTGACCCTGTCCAATACAGTGGACAGCAGCAACCCAGCTGGGGCACCTGCGAACATTGCAGTGCCACGACAATGCGATCCGTGCCAAGCGTACAACTACACCTGATGGCTGTCTGTGAGATGGCTGCTGGTCATGCTGAAGACTCCCGCAGGTAAGGCTTTTCGAAGGCATCTTAAACCGGCCTCCCCAGCAGATAATCATGCAGCACATAACCAGGCACAGTGTTGGATATTGTGAACTGCTACCCAGAATGAAGCCTTGGCGAGGTGTACTTTTAAGTCGCCTAATAATGTCACCGCATGTGGCAGGTCGGGCCCATACCTCGTGGTAGTTCTGCAGTGCAGCGAGGTCCATCTTGGTCATCTCGATCGACTCCTGCAATACGAGTGTGGTGTCGACAGGCAACGTGTCTCGTTCCAACACACAAAGGCACGCCCGTGCCAGGGGGCATCACGCATACCTGGTCACCCAGAGCCTTGATCAGCTTCCGCACCTCCTCGAGCAGCTGCTTGTGCTCCTCGCCCTGCACAGGTTCCTGAACATACCCGTTCATGTGCATGCCATTCGGTGCTTCCTGCCCCTTGCCGCCCTTGCCCTTACCGCCTTTGCCACCCTTGCGGCCCTTGCCCTGCTGGGCCTGCTGTTGCTGCTGTGCCTGTGCCTGCGCCTGCTGCGCTTGCTGCTGCTGTGCCTGAACCTGCGCCTGTTGCTGCTGCACTTGCGGCTGGCCAGGCTGCATCTGTGCAGGCATCACGGGCACGGCACCGGCCTGCCCGGGCACAAGCTGATGCTGGATGTACGCCGACTGCGGGACCTGCGGTGCCATGAACACCTGCTGCGGCGGGTACCCGGCTGCCTGCACCTGCTGCGGCTGCTGTGGTTGTTGCTGGGGCTGGCCCGCCTGGGCGTCCTGGCCCTTCCCGCGCTTGCCGCCCTTACCTCCGCGGCTGCTCCCGCTGGCAGGGCTGTTGGCAGCGGTATTCGCTGCCACTGCATTCTTCTGGGCATCCAGCTGGTGCATCGACTGCGGCAGTGGCGGTGACTGCTGCTGCTGCTGCTGCTGCTGCTGCTGCTGCTGCTGCGCCTGTTGCTGCGCTTGCTGCTGCGCTTGTTGCTGAGCCTGCTGTTGAGCCTGCTGCTGTTGCGCCTGCTGCTGAGCTTGCTGCTGCGCTTGCTGCTGCGCCTGCGCTTGCGCCTGCGCCTGCTGCTGTGCCTGCGCCTGCGCCTGCGCCTGCTGCTGAGCTTGCTGCTGTGCCTGCGCCTGCGCCTGCTGCTGCGCCTGCTGTTGCGCCTGCTGCTGAGCCTGCTGCTGCGCCTGCTGCTGGGCTTGTTGCTGTTGCGCCTGCGCCTGCTGCAGTTGCTGCTGCTGCTGCGCCTGTGCCTGCGCCTGCAGTTGTTGCTGTTGGTGCTGCTGCTGGAGCTGATGCTGGTGTTGGAGCTGATGTTGGTGCTGATGCTGGTGCGCATGCTGCTGCTGGAGCTGCTGCTGCTGGAGTTGAATTGCCTGCTGCTGTGCCTGCCCAGTCGGCTGCGCAGGCTGGGGCGGCACCTGCCCGGGCTGCCCCTGCATGAAGAACGGCATCTGCCCCGGCACCACAGGCACAGCCATCCCAGGCGCACCCGGCGCCGCAACAACAGGCGTGCTCCCAGGCACACCCTGCGGCACCAACGTCGGCTGCCCGGGTGCAGGCAGCGACTGCGACCGCGCCGCAGCATCATGAGTCGGCGACACCGCACCGCCCTGCGGCAGCGGCGGCTGCGGCACCACCTGGGGCCCGCTCTGCCCACCCTTCCGCCCGTTGCCCTTCGAGCCCTTCTTGCCCCCCTTGCCTTCGGGGTTGGGTGTGATGGCCGCAGCGGGACGTGCCATCACCCTGTCGTACAGACTCTCCATCTGGATCAGCTTGTCACTCTTGGCCGCCGCCGCTGCTGTGGGCGACGCATCGGAAGCCGACGCCGGCCCCTTCGACGTGGCCGTCCCCCACCCACTCCGCGTCGCGCGGATATCCTTCCCATGGTGCCCGTCACCCCGCTGGCTGCCCGCATTTTTGCCACCTCCCTGCTTCCCGCCCTTGCGCCCCTGCTGCTGCGGCATGGCCTTGCTCCGCTGGTTCTGCTGCTCCTCCTTCTGCATCCTCTTCCGGTTGTGCTCCATGTGCGCCGCAGGGGGCGGCGGCGGCGGCGGGGCTGCTGCACCCGGCATCGGGGCCTCGCCCTGCTGGTCAGATATGCTGCTACCTGTGGGGAGGGTGGGGGTGGGGGTGTGACAAGCCATACTCCCCCTGAGCGTTTCTCAACACAATAAGAGCATTCGTTCAACTCTCTTGTTTTTTTTGCTGCATTTCTGAACGTAGCCCCCTCCCCACCCCCTCCCCCCCAACAGGCCTTGTGAGCAGGGCTTTGTTGGAGTACAGCAGGAGGAACCCGGCACCACACCCCCCCCCCCCCCCCTTTTCCATCATCGTGATGCACGAAGAAACCACCCAGATCAGTGCAGTGCATACCGTGGACGCCACCATCACTACCGTACACTGGGTTAAAAGGCTTCCCCGAACCCGGAGCCTGGGGCTGCCCCGGCTGCGGCGGTGGTGCGTACATCGCAGGGGGGTACTGCCCCGGTGCCACGCCCGGCTGAACCATCAGGCCGCCCGGCCACCCAGGCGCAGGCATCTGTTGGGCAGGTGCCTGCCCGCCCCGCCACTGCTGCCCGGGCATCAGCGGCGGCCCAGGCGACGTCCCATCTTGTGCTGCCATCACACAGCCTCCCCCACCCCCCCCCCCCGGTGCGCGCGTGTGGAGCCCCCGCTCCCACAACACAGAAAACGCCCCGCCCGGACCCCGGACTGGACTGGACCTCCCTCGCCGGCCCTCACTTCCCCCCGCCCCCCGGGCTGCCGAGGGCAAGCGCAGCTCGCCTGCGCAAAAAGGAAAACGCCGCGCAGCCTCCCTGTGCTGTGCTGGGGGGTGTGGGGGTGCCTGTGTGAGGGTCGTGTGTGCCGTGCAGTGTGTTGGGGTGTGCCGTGCTGGTCTCAGGGAGGGTGTGAGGTTGGGCGGCGCCTGTGGGTAGGGCAGGACAGGTGGGAGGGGGGAGAGAGAGGGGGGAAGAGGGTGGTGCGTTTTTTTTGTCCAATCTCAAACTCATCCCTGTTGTCCCGTGTCTGCTTCCCCAAGCGCCGTCTCGAGAAGGTGTGTGGGTGTGGGTGTGTTGCAACCCGCATGATCCCAAGAAGCGGGCATAGAGAAAGAAGACACGGGGTTGGGAGACAGAACCAGAGATATAAGATGCGGCGAAGAAGTGAAGTAGAAGGAAGAAGCAAGAAGACAGCCAACGGCAAGTTGGCTGAAGCACAAGCGGATCACCCCCCTTAGAACAAGTTTCCCTCCAGGGGGCCTTTGCCGCTATCAAATCGAGCGGCGGGGCACACGGCAGTGCCTTGTGAGGCGTTGCTGTGTGCGTTGCGATGTGCGATGCGTAATGGGAGGTGCCGTGCTCCTGCGCACCGCTTCCTGCTGCTGCCCCACACACATGGCGCACGCACTCACGCACGCACACTCAGCCGTGCACACTGGTGTGCTGGTTGTGTGGCGTAGGTGCAGTATGGGCGTGTGTGTCTGTGTGTTGGAGTCCCTTGATGATGTGGCCGGTTGGTTTCGCGCGCATTTGTCGACACACACACACGCACCATCTATCTCCTCGAGTACTGTGCGCGACAACGCAATAAAACCAACATCGGCACCACAGGCACAAAGGGGCAGGAAGCGGGCTGGGCTTTGGCATATGCAAGAGAGAAACAGTGGTGGTGTGGGTTAACAACAGCAACAAGATAACAGCAACGGCAGGGAAGGGAACAAGGTGGAACAAAAACCAGAAGCGTGTATCCCAGCAGCCCCCTGCGGTGCAGGCCGGTGCAGTGCATCGCAGGGGTGCGTCTGCACCTCTGCGACTGCCTGCCCTTCACGCAGCACCGCACAAGGCTCACAAATGAAGAAAGGGAACAAGAACGGCGCGCAGGGGGGGGGGGAGGTTCCCCACCTGCCACACTACGCGCTCCACCACACCACCCACCACCGGCAGACCAGACGGTGGCCCGCAGAAGAGAAGAGGTTACTGGCGGTGTGGTGTGGGGATATGTAGGCATGTTTGGTGCACCAGTGATTGTTGTGGTGCATGCATGTCAACTCGGCAATTTTGCGTTTGAAAAGCTTAAAGACAAGCGCCAGACACACATACACATGAGCGTGTGCCGCGCAAGCTGCGACATGGGCACGCCAAGCCCACCCCGACCCCGACCCTGTCCCCTGCAGCAAAAAGCGAGAGATGTGCGCAAGGGCCACACAACACACACACATGGCCGGAGGCACTCGGCGCGCGTGCGGTGCTTGACCTCCCCTGGCCCTCCTGACTGAGCGTTGCAGATGTGTTAATTGGTGTGGAGAAAACAACGCTGTGTGGGAGCGGATGCAGGGGGGGCTCTGCCCGACGCGATGCCACAGATTCGGCGCCGCCTGGCCAAGGCGTGCGTGTGGGGGTGGGGAAGCGGGGTGGACCTGGCATGCGTGTTGCATGCAAATGCTGGCCTTTGCAGCTGGGTCTGTGTGTGTCACCGCAGGTCAGAAGAAAAGAAAGGAAGAAGGAGGCGTGAAAAGGGGGCGCAGCAAGTGTTGTGCGCCCCTTTCATCCCTCGCACCGCAGCAGGCTGCGGCGTCTAGCGTAGAGGTGGGGAGGGAGGGGCGGGGGTGAGTTCAAAGCGTTCGACCATCTCCAAAGCAACACCACAATGAACATCAAATCTCCGAGTGCGGCCAGTGCGCATCCGGGAGGCGGTGGTGGGATGTCCGCACCCCACCACAAGTAGTATGTTGTTGGTTTGGTTCACATTCGCATGCCAATTCTCTTTCTCCCTTCTATGCTGCGGTTTCGCGGTCGGTGCCACACGTTCGCCATTTTTTCCAAAAGCACGCCGTGGGACCTTCTCGCAAATTCCGGCTTTTTGGATCCCTCGTCCTAGTCCTGCTTGAAGAGGAACGCGCTCCCCTGCAGCGGGAACTCCCCCGTCGGGAACGCCGACACGGTGTCGGGGTAGTGGCGCTCAAAAAGCGACTTGAACTTCGCAGACCACACGTGGTCCAGCCCCCACTGCGTGTAAGTCTCCGCGTTGAAGTCCTCCTGGAAGAACCGGTCGGCGTGCAGGCGGCGCGTCGTCTGCGTCAGGAAGATGAAGAAGGCGGTCTCGCTGATGGCAAACCCGTCCGGGCGCGGCTCCTCCGCCGCCATCCCCACCTGCAGGTCGATGTCGTCCACCGTTGCGTACATCGCGCGCAGCTCCGCTGCCACCTCCGGCTTCGGGTTCACCGCCTCGAACGACGTGAAGCGCTCCAGCCCCAGCCCCTCGCGGAAGTCGTTGAACTTCGGGACACCGCGCTCACGGTCGCGGAAGATGTCGATGGCCGCCATGTCCAGCACGTTGTTCACCCCCACCTTCAGGTTCGACAGCGACTGCGGGAAGTTGTGCAGCGACAGCTTGTGCGTGTTCATCTTCGCCATCCCCAGGATCACCTCCTCCACCCCGTGCTGCTCCACCTTGTCCCGCCCGGCCGCAAAGATGTGGCTCAGCAGGCTGTCCGTCTCCCCGCCCACCGTCATGTTGTCGGGCAGCAGCGCGTGCATCCGGTACACGCTCGCAAAGTCCTCCGTCTGCGAGAAGGCAGCGTCCCCTGCCAGGGTCACCTTGTCCCCAATCCCGTCCGCCCCGGGGAACGGGAGGTGCTCGAAGATGGACAGGGCGATCCGGTCGAACAGCTTGAAGTTCTCCTTGAACTGCTTCTTCATCGTCGTCACCCCGCGCGTCCCGATGCGCAGCGCCATCGTCACAGGCTTGTTCTGCAGCAGGATCGCCGTCCACTCCTCCGTGTGGATGAGCGCGTTCTGCGCCGCGTTGATCAGCCGTGCCGTCTGGAACAGCTTCTCGTCGTCCCACGTCGGGTTCCTCGCCTTCAGCTCCCCACAGATCCAGTTGTGCTCCTTCGCGTACAGCGTGTGCAGCGCCTCCAGCCCGCTCCACAGGTTGTCGGTGAACCCGGTCGCCGCCACCCCTGTCACGTTGTCCCGGGGCAGCAGCCCGTCGTCCCCGAACAGCAGCTTCCCGTCCACGAAGGACCGCAGCGACTCCTGTGTTACCCGGTCCGACCCGTACACCTGTGACATGTCCCACCAGTGCGTCACAGATGTGCGCATGTACCCGTCCGCGTCCCGCTTCGTCCGCTGCAGCGGGAACGTCTCCCCGGTCTCCGCGGCATCCGGGGTCCGCGTCTTCAGCACGTACGGCGCCGCCTCCGCGTCCTTCTCGTGGTTGAACCAGTCGTGCGTCTGGAACTGGATCCACGCCCCGAAGAACAGGTTCAGCGACGGGATCGCCTCCCGCTTGTTGTCGGACGACACCATCAACTTCGCCGCCTCCTCTGGCCGCGGCTCCCACAGGTAGTTGTGCGGCGGCGTCGTCGTCTCCCACGTCGACCGCACGTTCCGCCCGAAGCGCGTCCCCTTCGCCCCCATCTTCGTCAGCTCCTTGTGGTTGCACGTCCCGTCTGCCATCCGGTACTTGAAGTCCGCCTCGATGCACTCCACGCTGCGCAGCTCCTCGTCGCTGGTGAAGTCGAACAGCTGCGACTCCTGCAGGAAGGTTGTGGCCAGCAGGATGTACACCAGCCCGCGGATGGACCGTGCCCCATCCTCAAGGTACACCGCACGCCACATGTACCACAGTGGGCCAACCACTGTGCGCACAAACGCCTCCAGGCTGACCGTCATTGTGTGACCCCCGGTCTCCTTGGTTGTCCTTGTCGACCTGGTTCCGGATTGTAATCTGTCCGGGTGTTTGTGTGTGCGTATGTACCTTGTCTGAACCACAAACAGAGGGGTAGCGAAGAGCCCAGTCGAAGAGAAGATAAAACGGGAAGAGGGATGCAAGGAACAGTGCAGGGCTGTGCTGGGGGGGAGATGACTGTGCCGTGGGTTGTTGGGCTGTGGGCTGTGGCAATCAACCAACGCGTGCGTTGACATTTTGCATTGGTTGACACAGGCGTGGAGGAGAGGGAGGGGGTGGTGTTTTTTCGTGCGCCTGGTGCGTGCGGTTGGGGAGTTGAGGGTTTCTGGCAAGCTCAAAGACAAATGCTGAGACAGGCCATGTTCAAACTGCTCATGCTATTGGGGATTGGGTGGGTGGGGAGTGGGGGCGACGGGGGGGGTGTTTCTTCCTGCAGAACATGAACGGATTTCTAAATTCCCCAACCCAAAGAAAAAACACAACTCACACCTTCATGCACCACGGCACGCCAACGGTGTGTGTTGGTATCGACTTCGCTCTTTTTCGTGATATAAAATTTTGTGTGGGGGTGCTGAGGTGGGTAACGAGGAGGGCGAGTGTACCGGGGCAGCGACGTCCTTGCGGAAAGCAGGAAAAACCCAGCGCTGCAGAGGCATTGGGAATGCCTGCCCCCCCACCCAGCCGTGACGCAGGGCCACACGAGGGTGCGAGAGCCGGCTGCCTCAGAACACAAACACAGTGAAACAACAAGCAAAACCCGTGCGGTTCACCCGGAGCTGGCAAAAACCGCGCCCTGTCCACCCTATCACCCACCCTAACCCCACCTGCGCACCCGTTGTCGTGTGTGTGCTTGTTGGAAGAGACCCTGCCGCATATCAGCAGGCGCATTCAGAAGACGGTTGTTTGAAGGGGATGGCACACAGGCATATAATGCAGGTGGCGTGGGGCGGGGGCGGGTGTGGGGGGGGAGTGCAGCCTGGCTGTCAACATGGGGGCCACTCGGTCGAAAAACCCGGGCATTATTCTTCACACTGCTGCGCAGGGTGTGAACAGAAGCGCTGCGGAGGCAAAAGGCAAAATCCCATTGATCTTGTTATCAGGTTTGCTGCCGTGGTTCGGGGGGGGTGTTTTCCCGCAAATAACGAAGTTCCCGAAGGTTGCACCGGTTTCCCACCCCACCCCACCACCACCCCCACCCGAACCGCCTGCAGTTGTTGCCCAGTCACACCTCCCCGAGGCGACAATCGGCCCCCCCCTATCCCGTGGGAGATGGTCCAGCAGGTGTTGCGGACATCCGCACGTTGTTCGGTGTACATAGCACATCCAACAAGGAAACGGGCCCACAGTATTCGGGGCTGTTCGGGGGACGCGCGAAAAGCATGTGTTCCACACGCACTGTTCAGTCAGATTTGCGGAAGGTAAATCGCATGGTGCCACGCTCGGAAATCGGGTGTCGTACCCTGATGTGGCACCCAAGAGTCGAGACAACCTCAGAAGCAAGACATGACAGCGAACGTGCATGCGTCACCCCGCATCCGGCGGACAACCACAGGGTTCAGAGAAATCGAGGGGGCGTCATCAGGCAAATCAGGCAAAATGTAAACCCACCCACCTTGGCAGTGATTACAGAAGCACGCAACACGCCTGCCCACCACCGCATGCCACACCTGTCAGGTGGACCACCACCACCACCACCACGACCACCGCCCTGCCCACCCCACACCCGGAAAACCTAGACGGGTTACGGGGACCGTTAGTTTTACTTTCGCTTCGTTTGTTCTTTGTTTCACCCTTTCCCCTCACACACACCCTTAACTCACGCAGCGCGCAGTCTGCCGCAGGGCGGGAGGGGAGGCGCGGGTGACCCCCCCCCCCCACCCTCCGCCACCCACCCCCCGCCCCCCGCACACACGGCAAAACAACGAAAAATTAAGCTGCTTTTGCCACACAAAACAAAACAACCAAGGTGATGATGCTGCTCTTCTGAAACACACAAAACACACACACACACAAACCCCCCCGCCACAACACGGCGCCCCTCCTCCTCCTCCCCCACCCCCCCCCCCCACCCCCTCCCCGACACTCCAACCCCGATTCCCCACCCCACCCCACCCCACCCCTTCCCCTCACCGCTCTGTTCTATTTCCGGCTCAGGAAGTCGGAAAGCTCCATCCTGCGTTTCGAGGCCGGGGGTTCCGAAGGCTGAAGCGTAGGTGTCGGCTTCTGCGACTTGCGCGGCGTCTGCGTCTTCCGCGGTGTGGATCCCGAAGCCGTGCTGCTCTGGGAGAGCGGGGCTGCCCCGCCCTTCTGCATCTTGTCCTGGTCCGGCATGTTCTCCCGGATGAACGTCTCGAGGTCCTTGATGGGGCGCGTCCCGATCTTCAGCTCCTCCTCACGCTTGCTCGCCAACGCGTCCTTCTCCTCCTGCTCCTTGCGGCGCTTCTCCACCCAGAACTCCTTGATGGTTTTCTCCTTCTCCGAGAAACCCTTCTCGTTAACAGACCAATACGTCTGCGAACGGCCCTGCTTCCGCCCGAACACGATAGCGTCGATAGGATCCTCCGCCTCGAGACGCCCCTTGTTCGCCTGCGCGTTGCGGTGGGTGATAGAGGCGAGCGTTCCGAACGAAGAGTTCTGCCCGTACAGCACCTGCTGCAGCTTGCTCTGGGTGGAGGTGAGGCGCTGGCTGAGCTGGCTCGTCGCAAGCTCCTGGTCTTCGTAGTACCGCCGCCACGCCTCCTCAGGGCCGTGCAGCGCCTCCACGTCCTTGTACTTCTCAGGGAGGATCACGTCAGGGTCTCGCTCGTCTTGCATCTTGCGCTGGTGCTGCTTCTCCAGCTGGTTGTCGAGGATGAGCTTCTCACGCACCAGGTTGACGGAGGCGTTCCCGCGGAGGCGCTCGCGTGTCTTCACGATCTTGTCCACATCCTCAGCGGACAGCTTGTCGCGTTTGTAGAATTTCTTGCAGATGTCGTGAATTTCGTGCCGCTTGTCTCTCGCACGCTTGGTTGACATGAGAGTCATGTTGTTGCGGTCCATATAACTGAGGTAGTGCACGAACTCATCCTCTGTGCACTTCTCGTTGGAGATGGCGTTGAGCCCCACGAGCCGCGGCTCCCGCCCTTCAGGCGTGCCGAGGACAAGCTTCCAGTCGGTCAGCACCCCATTAACCTCATAGGTGATAGCAGCCCCTGTGGTGGGGTTGACCCCTGTCGGGACGGCGTCTTTCACCTCGAAGAGGCGGTACTTGCGCTGCGGGTGGCGTGCCACGACGACACGCACAAACGACCCCACCACGATGTCTTTGAAGAACCACAGCTGGCAGTGCGGTGCCAGGTCGGTGGTGCGGGACAGCGTGATGTCATCAATCATGCTCTTCGAGGCAGGCTTCGCGTCCTCCGCGCTCCGGTCGGTCGCCAGTTTCTCCTTCGACAGCTCGGCGTACATCTTCGCATCTTCCTCGTCAAGTTTGTCCGGATCGATGCCGGCGAACATTTCTTTCCACTTGTCCCCCTCCTTGTCGTCGTCCCACACGCTCTCGTTTTCGGAGGGCACCTCCTCTTCAACGGGCTCCTCTGCGGCAGGCTTCTCCGGCTCGCTTGGGGGTGCCTCCTTCTTAGGGGATCCGCCCTCCGACTCGCTGTCGAGAAGTTCCCGCCTCTTCTTCTTCTTCTTCTTCTCCGGCTTACTTGCTTCGGCAGCCTCGTCGTCGCTGAGAGCGAGTTTGCGCTTCGTGCTCTCCTTCTTCGCCTTCTTTTCCTTCTTCTCCTTTTTGTCCTTCTTGTCCTTCTTCTTCTTGCTCTTCTTCCCGGCAGGGGAGTCCATGGAGAAGTCACCGTCGTCGCTCTCACGCGTCGGCGGGGATGCTGCGTCGGAAGGCCTCACCAGCGGGCTTCCCATTTCGGGGTGCTCCTGCACCACCTCATCCAGCAGCGCGTCAAGCTCATCCAGGTTCGTAATCTCCTCCTCGATCGGAGGCAGCCCCGCCCCGCCCCCGCCTGCCTGCTGGCCCCCCTCCTCCTGCGGGGCATCGGCTGCTGCCTTCGGCACATCTTGGCTCTCCATAGGCTCGTCGATCGCCTCGGGGGCTGCTGTGTTCCCCCCCATCTCGAGGCTGGCCTGGGTGGGCGTGGTGTGGGTGTGCCATGCATGCCAGTCACAGTGGAGAGGGTCGCAGGGCAGCATCAAGGTTCGCTCGGTGGCGGCTACAATAGAGGTGTGTGGGGTGCGGCAGGGGGGTGTGGCAGGGGGTGTCACCCACTACAATACTCTCTTCTACCCCTGCGATGTGCCAGGTGGGTGGGGGAGGGAGGGTAGCGGTTGGTGCTGCAGACCCTCATATGAAGGTATGGAAGGCAACACCTTTCCCACCCCACCCCACCCCACCCCATCCCACCCCCGCCCAGGGGGGGGCTTTTTTTTTTGTGACACGCACAACCTATGCTACGCACAACCTATATACCGAAATCTACCAGCACATGAGACGCAGACATACACGTGAATCTTTTTATATGAGTGTAGACACACACCGAGCACTTGCTCTTGTTGTAATCTACACTGTACACACACACACACCCCACCACCCCATTCTCCCCACAGTGAGCACTCTCTGAGATAACTAAGAAAACCCCCTCCCACCACCACCACCACCACACCCCCTCTACAGCAGCGACACGTCAGGTGCAACTGCTTTTCCACGCGGTGTGGCGTGCGACGCCGAGACGCCGCCACTCCCGGGAGGGGGGGCACCAGCAGCAGCACCACCACCACGGCGTTGCGTCTGCGACCCCCTCTCCGCTGGGAATGCCCAGGATGACCTCCCGTCAGCATGCTGGTAGTAGAGGTGCCCGTCGGCCGACTCCATCAGCGCCCAACCCGCAGGGGGTTCTGGCAACTCCCCTTCCGGTTCCGCCCCATACTTCTGCGTGAGGACGCTGAACAGGGCAGCCTCCTGCCCCCCGAACTGCCTCGCAGTCGCGACCACCACAGGAACCTTCTTCGGGTTATGCGCCTGGTAAAACCGGAACAGCCGCAGCCGGAGGGAGGTGAAGGCCAAACCGTCACCGCCATCCCCACCGCCCAACCTCCTCCGCGGCTTCACCTCGGGCTCTTTGGGGGCTTCCCTCCCGAAGGAGGCCTGCGATCCGTGCAGCAGAGACAGCTCTGCGGGGGGGATGTCAGCAATGTCACCAACAGACGCTCTTCTCCGCACGAAGGCTGCAGAGGTGGAGTCACGAATCTCCTGGCTGCGGACCGTCTCACGAGAGGCAGAGGTGTTGCACCGAGAGATGTAGGTTATCCAGTCGGAGCGAGACGGGGCATCGTCTGCCCGGGGCATGCACGCATGGGGTGATGTTGTGAAGTATATCTGAAGAGGGGTCGACCCGGGGTCAAACGCCGGGTTGAGGGGCCGCTTCCCCCCGCATCTCCCGGGGATCTCGAAGGAGAGGGCTGTGTCCCCGCTGCTCTGCACCCTCTCCAGCGCGTCGTTCAGCGTCATGACCCGGGGGGCCGGGATCAGCCCGGATGTAATCGGGTTCACAGCCTTCACCGCATCATCCCCCTCGACCCTTATACGAAACATCCCCAGCTTCGCGTGGAACCTCCCCGACCTCATAGGAATCGGCAACGGAAAGCTCTGCGCGAGGGCAGGCGCGATGCTGTCGGAAGGGATGTTCTCTGCCACCCTCCGCTTCACAGCCTCGTCGGGGAAGACCCCGTGGGTGGGCCACAGCGATGCTGCGGGGAGGCAGGGCTGGCGCAGAACCGCGGCGAGGGGGAAGGTCGCGTCGAGTCGGGGCGGTGGGATGTCATCTGAGAGAGTTCCGATTGCACTGCCTGCGACAGCCGCGTCGAAGATTGTGTCGCGAACAGCGCGGACCACGTCGTGGAGGTTGGGAGGAGCAACCTCATGCAGGGGCACCTGCGCAAGCCCAGCAAAGTGCTTCCGGATCAGGTTGTGAACCAACGCGACGCGCTGCGGCGGCAGCACACCCTCCGTCTCCTTAATGAATGGGGCGACCCCCATGCGCGACATTCCCAGCAGCTCATATGGGGTGTGCCTCGAGGAAAACCCCACCACCGCTGCGTCGGAGCGGAAGCGCGACGCGAGCTCCTCCGAAAAGGCGCTGTGCCCTGCCAGGGCCTTCTCCATGCGAACCGACCCCTCCGCCCTCCGGAGCTGCGACAGCGCGGCGCAGAACGAGTCGCACACCACAAAGGGCTGCCTCGTTGCGGCGGCGGAGGGGGCGGCTGCGCCGCCGCCGCCACCGCCTCCACTCTCGTGCTGCCTCCCGACGCTCAGCAGCAGCACGTTTTTTGAAGCGTCGGCAGCGCTCTCCGCAGATCCGGCTGGGGGTGCCTGATCCACCTGCTGCTGCTGTGCTTCCTCCTGATTGCTCCCACTCCCCCCGCCAAGGCGGACGTCGCCTTCGGGATATGCCAGGAGCTGGTTGGGCAGGCGGGCCGCGGCATGGCCCTGCGCATGGCTGTCGACTATGACAAGAAGCGTGGCTCCCGGATGCATGCCCCGCGTGATGGAGGCGAGGACATCGAGGAAGCGGAGTGTTCCATGCGACCTGAAGTCTGCCGGGACAACCCTCCCACTGCCGTGGTGCTCCTTGTGCCCCCCATGGGTTGTCCTCCCGACGTATGCAAAGATGAGTCCGTCGCCAGGGCGGGTTCCGCAGCTCAGCCACTCTGCGCCCTTTATAATATTCTCCGCGGTAGGGAGTGCCTCGACATTGCCACTGTCGGTCAGAACCCGTGTCTCCCCCGCAAAACCCTCCGCTTCGAGACAGCTTTGGAAGTGGTTCGCAGTGTCGGCGGCGAGCCGGAGCTTGGCGGAACCTCCGTCGATGTAATCAACTCCGATAACCAAAGCACGCCCCCTCACAGCAGTGAGGGTGGGGACCCCCTGGGAGGCGAACCGCTTCTGGTAAGCCGGGGCGGCGCCGGGGGGCAGCGCGTCTCCAGCGACGGAGATGCTTCGGAGAGATGGCGTGCGGAAGGACGATTCGGAGGGCGGCCCGGGGCGGGAGGAGCTGGGGTTTCTGGGTTCACCCCCGCGAGCTAACGGGGGGGAGGGGGGGTTTCCGGAAGGGGTCCGGATCGAGGCGAGGGAGCTGCCGGTTAGATCCATCACTCAACGAGGCAGGTGAGAGGGAGGGGGGGCAGGCGGTGGGGTGTGTGTGTGCGTGTGTGAAAAGCGCCCTATCACTTCACAGCTACAACCGCTCTGATGAATTTCCTTTTGTTTGTTGCGTTGACGCTTCTACACACAAAACCCTGAACTGATCACACCCTGAGCCTGATGAAGGGTGGGGTTAGTGTATAGAGCACGTTTGGTTGCAGCTGTGGTGGGGCGCTTTCCGCTCACACGAGTGTGCTTAATAAATATTCTGAAGAAAATCTCACCCCGACGCGCCCGGCGCTCTCCTCAACACCGTCTATAAATTGGTTGGGTTCGGAGAGGGGAACGTGGGATGGGGAGAGAGGTCTGGGTTGCAGCCAAACCGAGAAGGGCACATTCAGGAGTGCATGACGAGAACAAGGCAGGGGCGGGTGGGCGGGTAGGGGGCAATCCCCAGCGCCGTTTCAGTGTATGGTATGCGCCACCCTGTATAGGTAGGTGTGTGTGTGTGTGTGTGTGTGTGTGTGTGTAGCAATCGTGGTTTTAAGTGGGTAACCCCGCTGTGCCCACTGCCGGTGAGGGTGTGGACCTCTCGGGGAAGCTGGTGGACGTCGCCCCGGCATTTTTTTTGTGCTGGTCTCCCGTCGAACACAACACGTGCTCTCCACATGCTCTCGCTCGGCAGTCGCTCGGTCGCAGACGAGAGAGGACGTCCCACACCACCTAAACACATGGGTTGTGCGCGGATCATGGCCTGTGTGGAATTCGGCTGGCACACTTCAGGCATCTGCCGCTTGCTTGCGTTGCACGCATCCAGAGTGTCTTGGAGGGAGGGTGGGTGGGGTGGGGCAGGGCGACCTCCCCCCTCCTTCTTAATGACGTCACGTGTCTCAGGTGGTTATCGCGGGTTTCGTCATCTGTTTGGTACACACTTGGCAGCACAAGGGCACAGCTGTGTCAGGCACGATGCCTTGTGATAAGGGAGGGGCGGATATACACGCCACACCCAAGGCAGAGCCCCAACTGGCTAACACTCTTCACACTTATGAACACAGGAAAACGAAATGTGCCCCCGCTGGATCATGGAGTATCAGCAATTCTGTTGCATGCAGACCTCGCCCGTTGTGTGCACACCACTCACCAGGTCAGATGGAATGGTGTGAGTGTGGGGTTGCAAGATCCAGCTGAAGGCACAGGAAAATCCTCCCTAGTTCAGCTGCGCCGAACTATCAAATAAAACAAGCGAACACAAGGTATGGAATCAGAGTCACGACTGGCAGCAATCGCAGAATACGCTGGGAATAGCCGGATCACGCAGCGCATCAGGTGCGGACGGTTTGCATCGCCTGCTCCTGGGATTGCAGCTTCATTCGTGATATACTCAAAGAAAAGAACCAGGGCATAACACACTTCCCTGATTAATGCCAATCTTTGGGCTCCACAATTACCATTCTGGAACTTATCTCGACAAACACACAGCAAAATGTAGCACACGAGTTGGAACGTTTTCTGATTGAACTCGGATCTCCTCACGCTGGTCGAATCACCCTGTTAAAGAACAGCTCTGGACTGCTGAGCACCCACGCGTGAATACCCTGTGAAAAGACATCGGAGGTGAATCTGAGAGCTTCATCGTACGAGTTCCGTCATTGTTTTGCAATATTCGTTGGGGCACCGTGGGGGAGTGGGGCGGTGCCGGTCATTACAGCTGCCGGGAAGAGCTTTGTCACCCTTGTGGGGTGCACAGCTCACTTGCGGGCGGCGGAGGCGCAGGCGCTGCGCACCGCCGACAGCATCAGGGGGAAGTTCGGGGTGCCGAGCCCCGTGGAGGCGTCCCACCCCTTGATGGCGGCCCAGCCCTCGGTGTTCTTGCCGATGGCGTTCGTGCCGTGCGTCACGTCGCGGAACATCTGCGGGTTGGCGTAGAACAGCGGGTTGGCGAAGCCGAGGGTCTTGCCGCCGACAGCAAGGCAGGCCTCGTTCAGCAGTGTCACGAGCCCCGCGAAGGTGGGGCAGCTGGCAGAGGTACCGCCCACAGCCTCGATCAGGCCGTGCCACTCCACCGTGAAGTCCTGCCCCAGGGCAGACACGTCGGGCGTGCCGCGCCCCGTCTTCGCGTAGGCGTTCTTCGTCGGCAGCGACACGGTGTTGAAGTAGGTCGCGATCTGCGACGTCTGGTACGACGGTGCGTCGAAGTCGTAGCTGAAACCACCACCCGAGCCGAACTGCGTCGTAGCCTCCTCGGCCCCGGTCGTCCCGCTGACAAACCAGGTCGCGCCCACGGCCAGTGCGTGCGGCACGGACGCGGGGTAAGAGGGGCTCAGCTTCCCGGCGTTGACGCCCTGGCGCGTGGAGTGGCCACTGCCGTCGTCCCCGCTCGAGATCAGCACCGTGATGCCCATGGAGGCCATCTTCTCCACGTCGCTCGCGAAACGCGAGATCAGCGACGTGTCGCAGAAGTCGATCTTCTGCGACCCGTAGCTGATGCTGATGACCCACGGGTGCTCGCTCTCACTCGTCACGTTCCCGGCGAACTCGATCAGGTCGTTGCAGAAGTCCGTGCTGGGGTACGAGTACACCCACGTCGGCACACCCCCGATCGGCACAATGTACTCCGTGTCCAGCATCGACTCCACACCGGGCACCGCCTGGCTGTCCTTCCCAAGGTACTTGTCGATCTTGCAGGGGGCGGAGGACGGGTCGTACTTCTCGCAGAAGTGCTGCAGGTCCAAGTCACGCACGTACTGCCCCTGGAACTGTGCGATCGCCTGGATGTTCGTCTTGCCACTCGACGGCACAGCGGACACATTGTACGTCGTGCGCAGGAAAGGGGGGGTCACCTTACCGCCCGCCTTCAGACCTGCCGTCTTCTTGTGGCGACGCACCTGCTCAGCCCCAGACCCCATCACAGGGCGCAGCGGGAACCCGTTGAACCCGCTGAAGGTCTCCACTGCAGCCGCGACCTCCGCAGGCACGTCCACGCCCCCCGTCGCACGCACGATCTTCATTCCCGCCACGTGCTGGTAGGTCGTGAAGCGGCCGCCCGACATCGCCTCCAGCTGTGCCGCCGTCGCCTCGATCCGGATGTGGTCCCCGTGCGGGTGCTCCACCACCGTGTGCACACCGTGCCCGGCAAGCCACTTCCTCACAGCCGCCGTGTGCTCCGCCGCAGGGCGCACCAGCTCACCGACCTCCTCGTACGTCGGGTACTGCAGGTACTGCGACCCGCTCGGGTCCGACACAGCCGCGACCAGCTGCTTCAGCACCGCCGTGTTCGAACGCCGCATCCCGATCACCACGTTGTCGAACTTCATCGCCGGGTCCACTGCCTCAGAAGTCGCGCGCCACCCCTCCGGCACCGTCGTCGCCTTGTGCAGCAGTGTCGCGCTCGACACTGCCGCCAGTGCGGCAAGGCACAACATACGCATTGCGAAGTTTTTATTATCCTGCAGGTGCATGGTGTGGTCAGGCTGGGCATCGGGGGATACCCCACCCTTTGGCAGACACGACATCGCCGCGTGGATGCATCACACACAGGAATGGGCAAAACACTCCACAGGGATGTGTGGTGGTGTGTTGGTCGCTTTTAATGTGAGTTAACCCTGCACGGGTCCTAGCCCACACCCTAGCCTAGGCTAGGTGTGTGTGTGTACAGTGTAGATCACACCAAAGCAAGTGCTTGGTGGTGTCTGCACGACTACAAAAAGGTTCACGTGTGTGTGTTTTACACCAGAGCTTAACCAAAGAGGGGGCTTGGTAGGGGGAGTCATCCTGAGCAGTCGCAACTTATCAGATGCCGTGCACGCTGCCTCCAACCAGCAGGGTCAGGTGTTGTGCTGGAAGGCAGGGATCACAGAAGCAGAAGAGACAATTCCTAAGTGCTGCCCTCACGCGGAACGTCACACACAGCACACACATTCACAGAAGAGCCAGTTGATGTGAAGACCCACTTCCCACAGGGGCTGAGTGCAACAATGTCGCCTTCTGACTTCACTTTTCCCAAGCACTGCAAGGTGCGGAGGTTGCACAACTCGGTGTGCTTCGGATAGGACACTGCCACAACATCACCGGGCTGCGACACAGCAAGCAGGCATGGGGAGTGAAACACGTCGACAGTACGGATGCAGCTGAGTTTGGCTGTGCACCACACTGTCAGAGATTTTTTTGGAGAGCACGACACCAAATACTGTTCGTCGTTGGTCAGGGCGATGTCGTGGACACCCCCCAAGTGTGCAAACAGGGTATCGGTGTGGGTCAGGGTGCTGACGTCATACACGTTGATTGTGTTGTCACCTGACCCGGTGAAGATCCGCGTCGTTGACACTGCAATTCCATAAACAGCGTCGACGAGGTGGTCCTCCAGCACTACGTTACTTGGCGTGCCCCCCAAGTCCCACACATACACCTTCCCAATTGCGCCACCCGACACAAAACGTCCACAATGTGTCCACGCTGCACTCCATACGTTGTCATAATCCTCCTGCTCCAGACACCACACCTGTTTCCATGTTGCTGTCAGCCACACGCGGATGGTGTATTCGCATGTTGTTGCCAGCCACGTCCCACAGACTGAGAACGCGATGCACCCAACGGCATCGTCCTGTATATCCTCGTTGACGTGTGTGAAGTCCGCCACCACATCAGCAGTAGTGGTGTCAAACACAGTGACATTTCCCGAATCGGACCCGACTGAACACAGCGTGGCACATCTCGACAGTGCGATACACAGTATGTCGCCATGCGCACTCTTGTAGACTGCTGGTGCCTTGACGCGCGGCCAGCGCGACACCAGCTGGACACCGCCCCCGTCCTCCAGACCCGTGTTGGCAATGCGCTCCAGATCGTCCAGATCCTCTTCACACCCTTCGATGCGTGCCGCCAGCCCTGCAGCCTTGCGGTCTGCGTTGATGGAACCCGCGAACATCTCGTTGAGCGCATCCGCCTTCAGGCTGAGCACGGTCCCGCCATCGGGAACACCGACGATACAGCTACGCCCGCTGTCGACATGCCGCACCAACACATCCATGGCTCTAATGCCCTCCTGGTGCAATGGGGGGTCAGGCCCAAGGCAGAGAAGGTCAAGCTTGCGCACAAGTTGAGTCACACAAGTCAGTCAGTGGGTTTCTGTGTGGAGAGCTCCGGAAGCGCAGGCTGAGCTGCAGCAGCGGCGACACGTTCCCTCAACGGACACTCGTTCGAGAAGGCCAATAACCGATCTTTGTTTTGGGCACCTGCAAGGGGATCTGACCGGTCTCGCCCCTCGCCGTTCGCAACCCTGGCTGCCCCGCACTCCACCGACTTGTGATGCGCTCTGCACACACCTCACTTGTGCACTTTGTGTAGTGTAGTGGGCATTGCCTGCCTGCATGCATAACATGTGCAGTATGTCTCAAGTGTGGCTAAGGTAGCTGCACGCACCCCACCATGGGATGCAGCTGCAGCCAGTTGGCACAAAATATCCTTCTCCCTGACTGGGGCGGGGGAAGAGTAGTCCGAAACCAGCCTTCCCTTGCGCATGCCCCCCCTGTGCCGACTCCAGTGGGAACTACCGGCAGGGCGCGTGTTTCCGATTGGTTAGGAGGGCAGCGCACCGATTGAGCCAAAGCGGTTGCGCACCCCACCTACCAATGCCTGCCGGGTGGAGGCACCCTGTCTGCGCGTCGCACCTCTGACAACAGGCGGGGCGATAAGTTATGCCCCCTGTGTGCACGCACATCTCCACGGGAAGGCAGCGCCGTAGGCAGTGTAGGCAGGGCGGAGATGCATGATGGCGCATCCTGTTGGAAGGGCATGGCCCACCCGATGGGTGTCCAACCCCACCCCACCCCACTCCCAGCGGGGGTGAGCTGGCTGATCGGGGCACCGAGGAAACTCTAGATGCCAGGGCAGCCGCTTTTCAACACGTTCAAACAGGCTCTGCAACAGTGTTGCACACAGATCGCACCGAGCACACTCGGATGCCGGAGTTGGGGCGTTGTGGATGTCTTTTAAGATTCTTTGGCACACATGGCTCGCAGATGCGGGGCGGGGTCGAGGCATGGCAGGCCATGCCCTCCCCCGCCCTAGCACACACTTCTTCGTCGCGGAGTAACGAAGGAAATCGTCGGCAGGGCCCCAAGAGACAGCCCTGAGACGGCGAGTGTGCGCTCAACAAGAAGTAGTCCAGATCTATTTCATACAGTTGCTGGACAGGGTGTCAACTGTATAAGCGAAAGGAGTACGGTTTTGAAGAAACGAAAAATGATTGTTCATTTCAAACATATTCCACGCGCGAATATTTTTTTCTGTTGGAGACTGAGTCCTGCACTTAATGTCATCTCCACTGGACGCACGCACGTATCTACGGAACCCCTGCGTCGAAGAAAAGGACACAGCGGCACACCCGAACACCCCCTGCTTTACGGGTGCACGGAGTCGTACTGCGACAGGTCCCCCCACACGGCTGTAATCTCCGCATGGGGGTCATCGAGCACCTCCATCGCAGTGCCGTCACCGCCTGCAATGGACATCACCCTGCGCGTACTGTGGTGGAACACGGGCCACTCCTCCTTGCAGAGCCCGTCTCGTGCGAACCCCACGAACGTCTCCCGCAGCGTCCGCCCAGCACGGTCCGTCGCAGCTGCCGCACCCGCCAGAATGGGGATGCCGCGCTGTGTGCCGAACATGGGTGCCAGCTCCGTGCCGTGGCAGGCCCCCAGCGTGTCGTTGAAGAAGGCATGGGCCTCATACACATACACGTGGGCAACACCACCCGCTTCGCTGTGCGCGCTTGCGAGCCGCTCGCAAGGCAGCCGGAACACCCAATCCGTCGCCGCAGCGTTGTAGCATCGGTGCTTCTCATGTCCCGCAAACTCTTTTCCGTAGTCGCTCGTGACGTACATCTCATGCACCTGCTCATGCAGGGAGGGGTCGAACCCGCGCAGCCACACCTCGAACTGCTTCTGCAGGCCCTCGTCAAGGTCATGCGCCTTCCGGGTAAAGGTTGTGAACAGCGTGTACTCATTCCTCACGGTCCCCGCAACCAGCTCGAGGTCACTCGTGAACCCTCCGGTGACAGACGCAAGGGGATGCTCCGTCAGCACCTCCCCGTCGATGTAAGGCCCGAGCCCGATGATGTCGTTCGCCTCATGCGCGTCGTACTCCCCACGGTGTGCTTTGATGAACTTCTGCTGGGCGCGGTGCAGCACCACGTAGGGCAGGGTGTCCAGATCCTGCAGCTGTGTCGCATCCCCGTCGGGCAGATAGCGCATCACCTCGCGGAACACCATCTCGCTCTTCGCCTTAGAATGCACGTTGTGCGCCGCCCCGCTCATGCAGATGGCACGGCGGAAGAGGGACACCTTGCCGCCCTGCGTGTCGACGTAGCGCAGCGGCGAGGCCATCAGATTCGCAACCGACATCCCACCCGCCGACTCCCCGAAGATGGTGACGTTGCTGGGGTCCCCCCCGATCGCTCCGATGTTCTCCCGCACCCACCGCAGCGCCTGGATCTGGTCGCGCAGCCCGCGGTTCCCGTCACCCCCCGGCACGTCGAGGAAGCCCAGCACGCCCAGCCGGTAGTTCAGGGTGACCAGGATGCAGCCGTGATTCGCAAACTCCTCACCGCGGCACAGCGGGGGCCCGCCGCTGCCGATGAAGAAGGCACCTCCGTGGATAAACACCATCACGGGCAGCGGGTTGGGGTGCGGCTGCCCGGAGGCAGACGAGGAGTACGCCTTTGCGTGGTCGTAGGGCGCCCACACGTTGAGCGCAAGGCAAGTGTCCTCATCACCCTTATAGCCACGCGACCCGAGGCCTGCCTTGCGCCGGACGAATCGGGTGAGGACGATGCCCATCATAAACAGCAGCGAGTATGTGCGGCTGGCGAGCCCTGCGAGGTCCTGTGGGGCGCAGTCGGGGAAGTCTTTGCAGTCCCGAATGCCCTCCCAGTGCGGTGCAGGGCGGGGCGCTTTCCAGCGCCACTCGCCAGCGATGCTGTCGCCGTACGGCACACCCAGGAGGGAGACGGCCTCCCGGCGTTTGTAGCCCCGCACCGCCCCGCAGGGCGTGTTGAAGACCAGCGTGGGTTTGAGGCGCATCCAGTCCAGCAGGCACCGCACCTCGTTGACGAAGGCGCGCCATACAACGCTGGCGACCATTGTGGCTGCTTCACGGTGGGATCTTGTAAATTTTACATGTATAACTACAAGTATATACATGTATTATACATGTATAATACTTGCATGTCAACTATTATACATGTATAATACATGGATATGCCTGAAATATACATGTAAAATACATGTATATCAAGTAAAAATACAAGTATAATACTTGCATGTCAACTATTATACATGGATATATTCAGACCTTATTAAGAGATTCCGCGTTTTAACCTCTTAATTCTAAGACCTTAGTTTTTCTGCAGGGGTTTCCCTATTGGGAAGGGGTTACAGAACATCTTTGCTCAGAAACTGACCTCGGCTCGACGGACTAGGATGGTATCAGCCCAGGAATCTCTCA